>JAUMJL010000814.1:0-39601 GCA_033558185.1 Dromococcyx pavoninus | reverse complement strand
GGCCACTCCGAGCACTGCCTCCTCCTCATTGTTTCGCGCATGCGAGATGCATAGGGGCGAGGCCCCGGCCCTCTCTTTGCCCCGTCCCGCCGCGCGTAAGCGCCAATCGGAGTGCAAGGGCTGCCCGAGCACCGCCCCGTCATTGCGCCTGGTCCCGCCCCTCGCATGAGGAAACCAAGGGGGCGTGGCCAGTCAGAGTCCCGCCCCGCCCCTCCGCCGCTCGCGCCCAGGGAAGATGGCGGCGCCCAGCGCGGGGAGTCTGGCCCGGCGGCTGCGGGCTTGGCTGCCCCGGTGAGCGGGGCTGGGAGGGGCCGGGGCGGCGGGAGGGCGTTTGCTGGGCTGTTGCGTGGGCTCCGCGCAGCCAGGGCCGCGGCCGCAGGTCCCCCTCCCTCGGCACCGCCCGTTCCTCTCGAACACCCGAAATGCCTGAGAAAAAGGAATCAAAGCCTGGGGTGAGGCGCTTGTTCCGATCCCACGGGCGGAGAACCGCACTAACCCGACCCCCCGGGCCCAGCCATGTGGGGCTGCAGCAAAACTGTGGGCCCTGCCCTCGGTTCCCGCCCCTCGGTTTGTCTGTCAATTTCTGTCCCTCAGTTCGTGCCCCTCGGTTCAGGTTCTCGGTTCGTGTTCCTTGATTTCTGCCCTTTGATTGGAGCCGTTGGTTCATTCCCCTCAGTTCGTGCCCCTCGGTTCAAGGTCTCAGTCCGTGCCCCGGGCACAAAGGCAGCAGTGGGGAGGAGGGCAGGACGGCTCTGGAAGTGCCCATGCCCCGTCACACCACATCGCGGGTGTTGGTTTCCAGCCCTTCTCTTGCTGTCTGCAGGGTGACACAGGTGAGATGGAGTCGCTACAACCCCAGTTACTTGGAGCCAGATGTGAACAAGGAGTTGTACCAGAGGCCTTTGGAGGAGCTGTCTGAGGAGGAGAAGGAAAAACGAGAGCTTCGTGCTGTTCGCCCCATAAAAGCTGCTCCTCCCTCTGTCTCCAGCTCCGTGTTCAGTGACCCCATGATCAGGTCAGAAGGCAGCGTTCCCTTCTCTGTTACCGCTGGGCCCCGTGGAGCCAGAACGCGTGGAAGCTGTGGTGTCCTCAGCCATCACTGCACGGTCCTTCTGGTCCAGCACAATCCCTTTATCTGGGTTAATCTTTTCCCACAAAGCCAGTCCTTTGCCTGGCAGTGATTAGAGATAATTACAGCAGGTCTGGCAGCACCCAGACTTAACCATGGGAACACCACAAAGAGGGGGCTCATTTCTGTGGGTGATGAAATTAGAATTTAAACCAGATCACGCTTGGCTTTGTGTTCACAGCAAATTCACCAACATGATGATGAAGGGTGGCAATAAAGTGCTGGCCAGAAGCCTCATGGCTCAGGTGAGAGCTCCCGTTTCTTGCTACATCAAAACTATACAAAACGGAAGGTTGGGATGTCAATCCCACTGGAATTGGAATACCAGAACTCATCTCTGTCATCGTAACATGTTTCCTGCTGCACACACAGAACCGTCACCATTATTTACCTGTACATTTTGTACAAGCCCCAGCCTCGTTCACCTCACAGGTGGTGACGGCTCAGTGAACACGCTCTTTCTGCTCTTTAGTCTGTCTTGGACCTTGTGTAGAATCATGGAAGGATTTAGGTTGCAAAAGACCTTGAAGATCGTTGAGTCCAACTGTTAACCTGACACTGCCAAGTCCTCCACCAAACCATGAGTTCAGAGTATACCCTATAAAGCATCATTTTCTCAAGCTCTTCCAGCTCCTTTTCCTGCCTTATCTTGCCTTGCCAGTCCCACAAACCGGTCACCTATGTGACACAGCTCTGGCCCGCAGTAACCAATATTGGTGGTCCTGGTCCCATCTGGTCTGTTCCCCAAGTAACTGCTGATAGAAACCCACACAGATTTGGGGCTCCTGAGTCCAGGCTTTGGGGCGGGGAAGGGAGGATGCTTTGTGCACCCAGACCTGTATTCCTGTCCCTGCCCTCTTGGCTCCTTGTCCAGGTATCTACTGGGCTCCCTCATCCAAAATGTGGTGTTTTATAGAGAGGACAATGAGCTGGAAGGAGGTGAAGCAGAACTTGAGTAGGAGAATTCCAAGTGGCCTCTTGCCCACAGGGCTAGGAAACAGGCTGCAGGCTCAAGGGAAGACTGGGTGTTACAAAGGTGGTGTGGTTTCATGGAGTGGGATAATCCATCTCTCCTTGTCTTTGTTCCAAGACCCTGGAGGCCATTAAGAGGAAGCAGCTGGAGAAGTACCACAAAGCTTCAGAGGATAAGAAGGAGACAATCGAGTGCAACCCTTATGTCATTTTCCACCAGGCTCTGCAGAACTGCCAGCCCATCATCGGGCTCAGCAGCATCACCAGAGGTGGCAAAACCTACCAGGTGAGGGGGGCAGGGAGGGAATTTGCTGGGGAAGCAGAGGCTCTGCTTCCACCACTTCAGCTCAGCTTTCCTCTCCTCGGGAAGAGAGCCACTTACAATCTAAAGCAGCACCTGAGAAGCTGTCCAAGGTCAGGCCCACAGCCTGTGAGTGCAGTAACTCCTCTGTCAGCCATGGTCTCTGCATCTCTGACTGGATGGAGAAGACATGGCCAGGTTCATCCTCTTTGCTGCTTGGGTGGCGGCCCCAGGCAGTGCAGGGGACCGACTGGTGACCATCATCTCCCACTGCTGCCAGCGCAGACCAGCCTGGATCTGGTCCCCAAAGGGCCCCAAGGGCCTCCCAAAGGCCCGTGCGAGGCTGTTCACATTGGTAGCAGGGGCCGGGTTCTGTGGAGAGAGGAGGGGAATCGGTGCAGATCAGCTGTTGGAGCTGCTCTGACTGCAGAGAGCTCCAAGCTGCCACGGGAGTCGCAGCACAGGGTAACCTGCACGTGCCCAGCTAGGCCCATGCGGGGCTGGAGAGGAGAAGTTACTGCAACAGCTCTTGTGGTTTAAACCTTTCCCAGGTCCCGGTCCCTCTGAACGACAGTCGGAAGCGCTTCCTGGCCATGAAGTGGTTAATCACCGAGTGCAGGGAGAACAAACACCGTCGGACGCTGATGCCCGAGAAGCTGTCCCAGGAGCTGCTCCAGGCCTTCAACAATGAAGGGCCCATCATCAAGAAGAAGCACGTGCTGCACAAGATGGCAGAGGCCAACCGTGCCTACGCGCACTTCCGCTGGTGGTAGGGGCTACGTGGCACACGCTGCCACCGCAGCTAGCAATCAGTGCCCTGGGGCCGCCTGCTTGGGACCGTGGGGAGGGAGGAGAGAGCCCTTCCAGAACTCAGAGCTCAGCCAGGGACAGCCCATCCCATCTCACAGTCCATTTCTGTTGTGTTTGGGTGGTCAAAGGGGGAATCGGAATCTCCGACGCCTGCACGGATGCTCTGGTTATTTCAAAATCTCTTTCCGGTGAAGAGAAGCCTTTGATGTTGTTCTTAGAGCAATGTTGTACAAAATAACCTTCCACTTGCCTGTTCCCTGGGGGCTTTTAAGACTCTGCTCCTGCATTTGGTGATGGTTTTGGCCACATGGCTTAGGAGTGGAGCTGGGTTCTTTCCCCACACCATGACGAGCCTTGGCGTGATTGGCACAAAAGGCAATAAAAGCCCCTTTTGGTTCTGTCTGCACAGATTTGATGCGAATGGTAACAGAAAAAAAAAATAAAACCACTTTTATGGGAAGATTTCTCAATTCCAAACCTTTGTCTGTGCTGCTCAAACCGCACGCTGCTGTTCCCAGCTGCCTTGGTTGGGTAAAGCCCTGCTGACACCCTACACCGGAGGAGGAAAGGAGCATCGAGCCTGAAGGCTTCAGGCAGGAGTGACCTTTAGTGTTGCTCCTTGCTTGGCAGCTGCGCAGAGAAAAAGGGGGCACGGTAGTGGAAAACTTTTATTAGAAAAAATCCTTCAATAAACTATTTTGTTTTCTTTGTTCCTCTCCCATTCTCTAAGAAGCGATACCTGGAAGTTGCTAAATTCTGAAAAAATGTGACAACTGCTGTATAAAACCTATAAAACCTGTCCTGGCTGCGCGTGCTCAGAGCGCCCTGCGCCATGGGGTGGCTGCACTGGGTGCGGGAGCAGCCAGCAGTGCTGGGAGGGGGCTGGGGAAGCAGCGCTTGGCCGAGCTGTCTGTGGGGCCACAGTGCTCCCTGCGCCTTGTCCAGAGAGCCAGGCACAGCCCGAGCTGTGCCCGAGTCCCTTGGCCTCCCCCTGCTGCTCTGCTGGCTCTCGGGTGAAGCCAAGCGCTCACAGCCCGAGCTGTGCTTTCCCTAACACTCATCCCAAATGCTGGTTGGGGCCCCCCGTGCCCTTCGCTGGCAGCAGCCCAGTATTGGACACAATCCCGGGGAGAGCTCGCTGGGTTAACCGTGCCCTGCCCTTTCCACCTCTCAAAACCCAGAAGCCGGGCCGACACATGTCACAGCCGCACAGGTAGGGACAGGTATGGCCCAGAGGCTGTGGCTGATTCAAATCCTATTTACAGGAAGTGCTAGAAAAACAGTAAAGTGAAAAGAAACTCAAACATGTGGAGTTTGCTGGTGAAAGTGCTGGGGACGTGGCCCCTGCCGCAGAGCGGTTATTCAGTCACTTCGCTGTAATAGTATTTCTGGGCAGCGTCCGTCATCTTCCAGTCGGCAGCACGGAACTCGATGATCTCCAGCAGCAGGAGCTGGGACAGGGAGCTGAGCCCCTCCTGCAGAAGGAAGCCGTCTCGGAGCAGGGAGAAGAGCTCATCCATCCGCTGGGAGTTCATCTTCTCCAGCTGCTCGCCGATGCGGTGGAGCTGAAGGACCAAGCAGTCCACCTTCAGAAGGGAGAGAAGAAGGCTGAGTACAAAGGCATGGGAGGTCCACGGCTCTGCTGTCACCTCCCATGGCTGTGGGGCCTCGGCAGGTCCCTCTCACTGCTGCTTTTCCAGGCGTCCCCAGCCAAGGCTGCTGGGAAAGCTTCTGGGAAAGCAGCTGGGTTCTGTGAAAGCAGGAGAGTTGGCATCCGCGTTCTTACGTGATGGAAGATGAACCTACAGAACATGGGATGGGACGGCTGAGCCGCGGGGTCTGCGCTGCCCACGGAGAGAACAGGGACAAAAGCCACCCCTGGGAGGACGTGCAGCCAGGGCCAGGGGAGCACAGCCCGCGCCTCCATCCTGCGTCCGTTGGGCTGCAAACCCGCTCTCCTGCACGAATCCTTCCAGCACTCAGAGCCCTCCGCAGAGCCCACGTCCCCCAGCCCTGCTCTTTGCTGCTCCTGGGCAGCACCAGGGGCACAGCAGCCCCTGGCCCCTCTCACCTCCTCCTCCCTCCGCAGGCTGTCGTGCTGCGCCAGCCGGAACAGGCAGTCGTACACAGGGTTCACCAGAGCCATCATGGGCATGTTGTTCACCTGCAGGGAGGCAGAGCCCGCTCAGCTGGGGGCCAGACAGGGAGGACTTTGCAGCTGTTTTACAGACTCGTTCCCTTGTTGCTCTTCAAAGGGAAGGGAGCAGAATTTAGTTGAGCTGCCAAATGTTGTAGTGTGGGATTTATGTAGACCAGACAGTCAAAGTCTCCAGAAGCCAGAGGACCCGAACAAATGATTTTTAAGTACAGTCTCGGGAAATACACTTGTGGCAACAGTGTTTTCCTGCCTGTAGGTCTCCTTGCATCATTTTTACACATTCTCCAAGCAGGCACCCAAGCACACACGCCGCAGCAAAGCCTCGCGGATAAACCCCGTCAGCACGTGGGCTAGAAATGATGTGAGCACTATGAGCCCCCCCAGGACATCACAGCAACTAAACTGGTTCAGACTGGGACATGTGGGAGCTGGCAGACCTGGGGACTTCAAACACCAGGTACAAACCGAGGAAGGCCAGACTTTGCACCCATTCCCAGAGGCAGCTCTGCCTCTCCACACCTGTTTGCTTGCCCACAGGCAGCACCAGGCCTCGCAGCATCCTCGTGCTGAGAGCCAGCTCTGGCCCCGCTGCTGAGCCCAGGCCGTGGGGCTCCATTCAACGCCCACCTGACCTCCCTGCCCTGGTGTCTGTAGAAACCCAGGCCTCTGGTACCCCAGGCAGCAACCGCCGGGAGCTCCTGCTCCAGCCCCTCACCCTCAGGTAGTCGAAGATGTTGCAGATGAAGGTGACGTAGCAGATCCAGGCCTGGAGCGAGCGGGTGCGCAGCTCCTCCCTGTCCTTGTACTCCTGCTGCAGCCGGTTCAGCAGGCTCCTCCGGAACACGCTCTGGCCAACTTGTTTGCTCTCTGCCTATGAGGCCAAAAATGCAGGACAGAGGGATGAAAGGGGGGTGTGAGAGGGGTGGGGGAACGTAGGACCACATGGATGCCCTCCTGTGATTCCCAGAGAGGCAGGAAAGCCGCACCCACCCATGCTCCCCAGCGCTTGTCTGGATGAGGCCGCGGGTCAAGCAGCAGAAGAGGGAAGGTGGCTGAGGGGCCAACGCAGGGCTGGGTGAAGCCTCTCCTGGCCCAGCCCAGGGACAACCCGCACAGCTGAAGCATTTTGTTGTCTGGACATGAGGAGCTCTCACCTGGATGATGGTGTAGCAGATGCGCCCTGCCTCCTTGCTGAACACACAGTCTTTGAGGGACTGGTCCACTATAATATTGGCCACTTTCTCCAGGTCCACGTTGCCGGGCTCTGCAGAGGAGAAACACTGTCAGAACCCAGTGCCCGCTGTGTCCTGCTTGCTCTGGGGTACCCGGAAAGCAGCCAGGGTCTGCGCTGGACCACCTTATGTGGCGCAAAAAACTCCTGCTCATTCCCACACCAAGAGCCAGGGCCCCTCTCAAATGCCAGCAGCTTTGGAGACACCATCTCCAACCGTTGCAGGGTCCTCCCAGGCTGGAGACAAATCCATCCTGATTGGGAAAGTGATGGAGCAGAGCAGGTAACATGGGAAAGCATGAAGCTGATCTGAGTCTGAAATCTCAGCCATGCTTCCAAGTTGGGTCAATGGGAGCCAGAGGTGCAAACTCGTGCCAGGCTCCAAACCAAGAGGTGAAGGCGAGCAGGAGACCCCGGGGGCTCTGGGGGCACAAGACTGCCCCGCAGCAGAGAGGGCAGAGAGCAGAACCAGACAATGGGAAGGGGTGAGAGATGCTGGGTTAGAGCAGGAGAGGAGGGAACCCCGAATCCAAGGACCACCACAAGAACCAGAGCTGAGTTCAAAGAGCTGCACCATTAAACACTGGGGACGAGGCTACAGGGGACAAGAAGAGACAAGGAGCAAAGACCTTCCCAGAGAAGATCCACCAGTGGCACCCAGTCACAGATCAGCAGCATTTAGGTCACAGCTTTCCTCCACTGAGCCACTGATGTTCCTCGAGGGGGTCCAAGCATACAGCCCCATCTCCCAGTGAAACCCCACTCACCTTTGAGGGCTGTTTTCAGCAGCTTCTGAGTCTCGCTGTCGAAGGACTGTATTTTATACTCCTCTTTGCCTGTCTCCCCCATGACTGGCTTCTTCCGAGGGCGACAGTCAGGGCAATGGATGGGCTACAGGCAGCGCCTGGGGAGAGAGCACACAGAGCTTGGTTGGATGGAGAGGCAGAGCTTCCCGAGCCGCCTGGCAAAGCCCCTCTAGCGCTGGAGCACAGGCTGTCACTGACAGCCCCCACTCCCAGGAGACTCTTCTGGCATTTGGACACCCAGCACGGGCCTGAGATCCGAGCAAAAGCCTCACTCTCACGGCTGTTTAAGACTTGCTTCTTACCAGTGTACGACAGGACTCCTTCTTCAGAGCCTGATATAAAAAATGTGCTTCAGCCTGTTGATCCGCAGGTTCAAAGTGGAGAGCACACCAAGGCAGCCCCAAAACACACCCACTTCCCCTCCAAAGGCTTCCCTGCTGCTGTATCCCAGGAGAGCACACACAGGAGCCCCAGCGCAGCCACTCCCTTGTGCCTCTGAAACATCAGTTCTGCTGGTTTCACACAAAAGCCTGGGAAGAACCAAACCAGTCCCTCAGCATCCAAAGCTCCCTTGCTGGAGTGAGCCGAGCACCTCTCCTGAGCTGGAGCCTCAGCTCCCAGCAAGGCCCCACAAGTTTGGCAGCCAAACCCCCAACAGCACAGCTCCCATCTCATCCCCTGCAGCACCAACGGTGCTCCTAGAGAGTCTCTGGATTCACTTCCTTCTACTTCATGCTACAGCAGAGCCAGTAGGAGGGTCCACACAGCACAGAGAGGAAGGGCTTGCTTTGATGCGCACACGAGATGAGCCGCTGGATGCAAAATGCTGGGCTGGTCAGAGCCAGCACAAACAGCAGAAGGCAATTGGCCAGATGAGTTTTGCCAGCTTGTCGAAATTCCTGGGTCGTTAGTCACCCCTCTCTGCAAACAGGTCCCTGCCTGGATTAAAGCTGGAGCCCATGCCCTTCCAAGGCACAGGATGCGACCGCAGGCAGCGCGACCCCTCGGACACAGCACGACCCCTCGGACATAGCGCGACCCCTCGCATGCCCCGCTTGCCACGAGGCCACAGCACAACACGTAATCGCTCAGAGCAGAGAGCAGTGTGGCCGGATCCGTTTCTGCCCGCCCAATGAGGCCCGAGGCAGACCCCGAGGGTGACAACTGGTTCACACTGCTGTCGCCGTTGAAGGCCTCGCTTGTGCAGGGCTCCCTGCCCCGACGCCTGCATGGGGGTTCTGCTCCCACTCGGATCACAAGCTGCCGGGTGCCCTCCATGCTGCAGCTGGTTTCCCATCCCACCTCTCTCCTCCTGCACCTCTCTCCTCCCTCCCCTACCTGCTCTCACACCGCTCTGCACGGCCAGCGCAGCGGCCGAGCTCACCCGCAGCCCCGTGTCCCTCCAGCATCTCCATGCAGAAGGAACCTGGCGAGAGTTCAGCGCCGCGCAGCGAGGCATAAAGTGCCCCAGCCCGTCTGGTAGCGTCCCTGCCACCACCGCCCGCGCCTCTCCCACGCATCCTTCCCTGGGGACGGGCACAGCTGCTTTGAACTGTACTGCCAAACAATCCTGCCCAGAGCGACCAACGGTGCGTAGGTGTAAAACCAGCCGAGCTCTGTCTGCACTGGGGTCCGACTGACAGGACCCCCTTGCTCGAGGGCTGGTGGCAGCAGGTGACACTGCAGTGGTCCCTGCTGGATGAGGTGTCCCAGGGGCTGCTGGGGTCAGCCTCCCTTACCTGCTGGTGCCCAGCCCATGTGCTGGGGTCCTGCCTGAGGGGCTCAGCACTGCAGAACGGGCTGGATGTGACCCAGCGGATTCAGGAATCATAGAATCATGGAATGGTTTGGGTTGGAAGGGACCTCAAAGCCCATTCACTTCCACCTCCCACCGTGGGCAGGGACACCTCACACTGGATTAGGGGGCTCCAAGCCCCATCCAATCCAGTCTTGAACACCTCCAGGGATGGGGCACCCACAGCTTCTTAGGGCAACCTGGGCCAGGGCCCCCCCACCCTCACAGCAAAACATTTCTCCCTAAAATCTCATCTCAATCTCCCCTCTTTCAGCACAAAACCATTCTCCTCGTCCTGTCCCTGCACTTCCCTGATCCAGAGCCCCTCCCCAGCTTTCCTGGAGCCTCTTTCAGTCCTGGGAGGCTGCTCTAAGGTCCCCTCAGAGCCTTTTCCTCTCCAGGCTGAACAACCCCAGCTCTCCCACCCTGTCCTCACAGCAGAGGGGCTCCAGCCCTCGGATCATCTCCGTGGCCTCCCCTGGACCCGCTCCAACTGTTCCATCTCCTTCTTATGCCGGGGATATAAGAATCACAAAACCACAGTGTCCGGAGCCGGAAGGAACCCCCAGGAGGCCCCGAGGACCCGCCAGGGCTTGCCCCGGGGTCTGCACCGACCGCCGGGACCCCTGTCCCTCACCGCCACCGCCCGGGACCTGGCTCGGAGCGCCCGCTGCTGCCGCACCCGGTCTCCCGGCGGCTCCTCCTGGCGGTTCCCGGCGCGGCCCCACCGGCCGCTGCTCGGGCCATCGCGCCCGCCCCGCTCCCGGCGGCCCCGGTTTCCTCTTAGGTCATTTCCTCGCCCGCGCCGGGGGCGGGACGGGACGGGACGGGCAGTGGCACCGCCCCGGGCACCACCGCGAATATCCCCCGCATCCCGGGCACCGCCGGCTGCTCCCTGAGCATCCCCGGGAACCTCTCCCGGGCACCTCAGGCACGGCGACCGGAGTCCCGGGAACAGCCGGCACCCTGCCCTGCTCCTCCGGTAACACCCGGGCACCGCCTCCTGCACCCCGGGCAGCCCCCGCTGCTGCCCCGGCAACCGCAGGGCACGGGGACCAGCGCCCCGGGACACCCCCCGGCATCCCCCCCGGGAATTCCTGGGCATCCCCCCGGCTCCCCCAGGGACTCCCCCCTGCCCCGGGCATCCGCCTGCGCCCCAGCGCTCCCAGCTGTGCACTTGTTGGTTTGAAGGACCCCGCACCCCGAGCCCGGCCAGGCTCCCCCAGCGAGAGCTGCACCCGCTGCTGCTCTCTGGGTGAAAACCGTGCCAGGCTGCAGGAACCAGGGAACGACCTCAGCAAACGCAGAATGAGCAGTCTGGGAACGCCGTGCAGCACTGCGTGGCCTGGCTGGAGACAAACGAAGCCGGGACTCATCCATGCCTGGGTTCGTGGCTCAGGACCAGCCCTGTGGCTCTGACAGTCCCTCGGGCATGGCGGTGGGACGGAGCTGCAGGGCCCCTTGGTGCGATGCCCAAAGCATCGGGATGGGACAGCCCTGCCTGATGGTGATGAGGGAAACCAGCTGGTTCCTGCGCCCCACGCTCCAGGCCCTCATTCTCCTCCTTTTTGGGCCAGGGTGGTCCTGCTGCACGCACACGAGGAGGAAAGGAACAAACAAACTGCAGCCAGACAGGAGCATAACCAAGTATTTAATGTACCTGCTCTCAAAGGCAGGCACGCGTTGTGCGCACTGTGCTCGGGTGCTTTGGGACAACAGCGGCTGCAAAAGATCCACCCAGCAAGACAGCAAAACACCGCCAGGAATCACAGCTCTGCATCGCCAGAGAGACTCAGACCCAAACCAAACACAATCCATTCCACACCTGGCTGACAAACAGTCACTGCTTTGCAGAAACGGCGCTGCGGGGCTGGGGGAGCTCCCCGGAAACAGGGCTGTCCCAGGCACCCCGCGATGTGGGGAATAGCACTTTCACCACAGGACTGAGCGTCAGCGTGCAAGAGCAATGGTGGATCCCCTACAGCCACCGCGCCGCTCGGCTCCAGCGCTTTGCTGCTGAAGTGCTTTGGACATTCTGGTGGAGAAAGGCACTGGAAGAAAACAAACACAACTGCCAAGCAGCTTGGGAGGAGACCTTCAGGCAGCACAAATCCCCGCTGATAGGATTAGATTGGAGTGCACCGCAGCCATCTCATACACGCAGCCAACGCTCCCTTCTCCAACCCTCAGACATTGGCTTCTGCCCAACACCAACACTGCCCAGCGAATCTCATCTCATGGAGCTCCCAAAGTCACCTGCAGTGAAAGGGCCACCTCACACTCCACGATCCCACACTGCAGCAGACTCGGAGCTGTCTGCCCAGGGCTTCCAAGGGACCTCCTCAGATATCTCAGCCACCAGTGGAGCAGCTGCTCTTTACAAACAGCCTCTCACATGCCTCAGGATAAGGGAGCAGTGCCGATAACACTCAACATCACCAGGAGAAGCTGTGTCAACAGAACGGAATTGGTCACACTGGAACGCGGCCAGGCCATTTGGGATTAACACCCCAAATATTGCCAGAGCACCAGGAAAAGAGCTGCATTAAGAGAAGAACCATAAACCTCCGTAACTGCAGGGCTCTGCCCTACCCACCACATGCCAGTGCCTGACACGCTCTTGTATTGGGGACTCTTCCTTGGAGTCTGCCTTTCACATCCAAGCACACCCTGCTGGCTTGGGAAAACAAAATAAAAGAGGAGGAAGAAAGTAATTTTCCTTTTTCCCTTTATAAATGAGAGTTAGTGGGTTTTTCTAACCATTCACAGAGCATTTGAAACTCCAGGCAAACCCCTCTCCAGCTCTGATTCCATCACCCTTTCCCTGTCAAACACAAACCAATTCCAACTCGATGTTCATTCCCCTCACTCCAGCTGATCTGGTCAAAGCATTGCTGTTTGTCAGCAGTGCTGTGGGGCCGGGGTTCACAAATGTTGAGATTACTACAGTAACACTTGCTAGAAACATTCAAAAGTGGGTTTTGTTTTTTTCTGAAAGACATTTACCAGTTTCCACAGAACTTTTCCTTCAGTATTCCTACTTAGACTAAATATATCTACAACTCCATATACATTTGTTTACTTACTACATTGAAGCAAAGAGCCCTGAGGTAAGAACTGGGCCTGTGCGTTGAGTCCCCTTAGAGTGGGGTTCTCAGTCTGCAGGTAAAGAGCAGACTGAGGCAATAAAACCCCTAGGAGATGAAGGGCGGGACATCCAGGAAGAGCAGCGGGCACTTAGGATACAATCAGCCTCACCAGAGCTAAAGAAAGAGAATGTTTGGGTCAGTGTGATCCACCAGGAGGTTCAGCATTTAAGGAGGCAGAGGATGTGCAGCCAGCGAGTGGTTATCAAGAAGCAGCAGCTGGCAGCAAAGAACAGGAAAGCCAAGGTTCTGTGCACAATGAAGAGGCTGGAGCTGCCCTCACAGCAGCAGAGAGCCACCCATGCCACCCGTGGAGAAGAACACAGTGCAAACAGCCAGCTGTGAGCAAGGAAACAAAGCTGTGTGTGCGCAGTGATGAGCGGCGGCGCACGCTGGTAACAGCCCTCGCCAGGCCAGGCCCACGCTGCGGTCTGGGCAAGCACAGACCCTGCCCCTCCATCGGGCGCCCCTGCAGAGCACACTCTGCTCGGAGGTGTCTGCTCGGCCCCCCTCTCCCCTGCTCTGGGAGCTCAGACATTCCCAACATGCTCAGGACGGAGCAAAGCCATCGTCTCCCCTCCTACAGGGGGAACACCAGGCACCCAAACACTCGCCCCTTTCAGCCTTCCTTCCTGGCGGTGCTGTCGGGGCTCTTCAGGGCGCAGAGGAGGCTGCAGAACAGCTCGTACCAGAAGAAGACGAGGCCTGTAGAGGCAGCAGCCTTCAGCAAGCTGGGCGAAAGGCCCTTAAAGAATCCACCCGCGCCCTCCTCTCGCATGATCTGCCGTATGCAGTCCAGGAGACCCCTGTACACTCGCACCTGGGAGAGAAACGGCACAACGGTTAAACAAGAAAAACCCAGGACAGCTGGCCTGGGAAAGAGCTCGCTCTCTAAGGAGGGACAACTGTCCTGTTTTCTGATGGAAGAAACGAGAGGAACAGCGCTTTGAAGCCTCTCAGTCAGGTGTCTGCACGGCATCGCATCACACCGCTAAAGTTTAACACCATGTGTCGCATCAATGCGAAATAAAAATTGTGCAGCTCACTGGAAGAGGAGCAGCATCCAGAGCAGTGGGTTAGGACATCAAGTTCCTATCCCAGAGCTTCCTGAGGTACAGACCAATTTGCTTCTCAGGTCCAAGGAATTTGAAGGGAAAAAGAAAATTTCCACATTTCAGGGGAAACAAAAGACAGCTCCTTGAGAGATCTGTTGAGGTGGGAAGGATGGTGCTGAAGGACACCACCAGTATTTGATTTGCTTTGAATTTCGGGATGTTCTGGCACACAAGGATGTTCAAGGACACGTGCTGAACACATGTATCAAAATATTAATGGCAGAAAAGGATCCCGACAGCCATATAACCCCAGCACAAAGCTGGTGTCATTCTCTGCTGGCAACTTGGCCCTGAATCACAAACACTAAGCTGCAACCAGAAAAGTGAAGAAAATTGAAACGCCTTTGCCTGCCCAACTCCTCCCCAACTCCTTCCCAGCTCCTCAACCTGTTGGAGATAGAGAAGGCAGAGCACGGGTGCATTGGACAATGTCATAAAATGAACCCAGTTTCACACAGCTATTCCCATTACTGAGCAAGAGCAGTGCTTAACTCCTAGGAGTTCTTTGGGAGGAACAGGAACACATCAGTTAGCCCTGGTGAACACTCTGGGCATGACGGACTCTGGATTGTCCCAATGTGAAGCTGTACATACGAAAGCCAGGCAATTCCAGCATCTCTCACCTGCCCAAAGGCTGCCCGGGCCTGCTCAAAGCCACCCACTTGCAGTCGTTTTTTGAACACATCAAAAGGGTAAGTGAGGGTTTTGCTGATGATGCCGGCACAGCTGCCACAAACGAGGTTTCTAACGTTGCCTGAGAAGCAGAAAGGGGAGAGGACAGGGGGGAGAGAAAAAAGAGGATGAGCAGAGAGTTCTGATTAAAGATCCAGGAGAGTTAAGATGAAAACCACTTCACAAGAAGTAAGGTCAGGGTGACAGGCCACATCAGCATGAGGATCTCTTACAACGGAGATAGAAACCAACAGGAAAACATCAAACCAAGAGCCTGGCAGCCTCAAACTAGGCAAACAAAATCCTCCTCTGTAACAGCTGCACTGGGATCTGCAGGCAGATTTCCTTAGGAAACCCAAGAGTCCTGTCATCACAGCACTACTGAAACAGAAGGATGATGCCAGCACTGCCTGCCCACAGCATCTGCACTATCAGACAGCTCAAGAAAGAGCACCCTGCCCTGTGACACCTGTGTTCCCATCCATCTAATTTCATCACGATCATTCCATAACAGGAGTCATTTGTAAACTTCACTGTGCTTACTTTTGCAAAGTCTGTGAGAATGAGATGGTTCCACCAAAAAGGATGACAGGACAGAAAACGGCGTTGTTGTCAGTCTCCCAGAATAGCACTCATCCTCCTCCCTTCCTCCCAGCTTCCAGACATCACTCTCCCGTGCCTACCTCCTTTCTTCCCTTCAGCTGGAATCACCCATGCAGAGAACTGCTGCAGGATGTTGTAGAAGAAGAACTGGAGACCAGCGTAGGGAAAGACTGCAATGATGGTGGGGGTCAAACCTCTGTAGAAAGTCCGAGGCCCTTCCGTGCGGCGCATCGTCACCACCGCGTGGCGAAGGTTGCGATAGACCTGGGCAGAAAAGAAGAGCCTGACTCTCCAGGGAAACAGCAATTTCCTGTTGCCCAAAATACAACTATGCATTTCCAGCCCAAAGAGATGCACACAATGGGCTTGCACCTCCTCAGTGCTCTCAGCTAAGGCCCTGTGACTCTACTAAGCAAGCTGACAGCCCAGACCTCTGAGCCACAGGAACTGTCAGCTCTGCACTGACCGCCCTGGGCTGACACTGACCCCACGCCCACACTGCGCTGTGGGGGTGAAACAGGGCTCAGAGCATCGCAGACATCAGTAGTTATCCTTCTCTTAGCAGCTATGATTGCTCCTGCAGCAGGATCTGTACAGCATACACTGAGGTCCCACTGCAGGCTGAGCCAAAACCCAGCACGGCTCCGGTACAAACCCACCTGAGTCCAGGCATTAGAGATGTCGTTAGCATGGAGAACAGTTCTTGCGTAAATAAGAAGATGAAACCCAGGGGAAAGGTGACTGGTTTCAAGTATCATCCCCACCATTATCTAAACATGACTCCGCACAAGCAGGAAGTTTCAAACAGGCAATGTTCAACTGAGTGGGGAGTGTGTTCTGTAAAGGGCCAACAGCCAAAAGGAAAATGGAGTTATCCTGTTAAGGCTGGTTTCTCCTTTCTGGAACACCGGTTGGGAGCGAAACACAATCAGGAGCACCAAGTAACAATTAAAGAGGCTGTGTCAACAGGGATAACTTGGCAACAAAGCAAACACTGCCCAATAACAGCAACTGCTCCATTACGCAGACCCGCGAGATGTTCTGTGCTTCCAACCCTCCTGCACTCACACACAATGGATGGTGATTCCAGGCAATAATCCCCAGCCATACCTTGGGCTCCCCCTGAGCAGCGAAGCGGGTGCGCAGCGTGTCAACAGGCTGAACAGCAACTGTGGCTGTGCATGCGGCCAGTCCTCCGCAGACAAAGTGCACAAAGGAATCGCGAGCATCGTAAGAGGTGACGTGGTGCACCAGTTTTGTCAGGCTTTCAAATGCCATGAACTGACAGAAACAAACACACATGGGTCAGGGAGTCAATCCCTATCACTGACACAGATCTCACACCCCATTTTCAATTCACTGGAAGAGCCGCATCCACCGCCTGGGACCCTCTTCTCGCTCTGTCCTCCTCGCAGCCCCTTGGAGCAGCACCTTGTAAACATCACTGAGTGGCCCGAGGAATGCCTAGGATATTGTGACCTCCTGACACTTGTGCTCAATCTTGCATTTAGAATTGTGAATAGCTGATTTTAACGCTCTGTGTGTCCTGCAGAGTGTTTGCTGTATGACGGGTACACTTGTCCATTGCTGCCTCACCCACTGCTTGTAGAACACGTTGTTAATATTTACAAATGAAGCCAAACGACGCTGTGTAAAACACCATCACCAGCTGCACTGGGATTGTACTGACAAGCTGTGAGGTGACAGCGTGAACCAAAGCAAAAGCACTACCCAGGCCTGGAACACAAACAGCCAGGCCAAGTATCAGGAACAAACAGGGCTTGTGTGTGACACCAGATAGACAGAATTCGGCTGGTTCCAGACAGGACACTCAGCAAGCTCAGGAATATTCACTTTGGAATTAGACATCACCATTACACAGCTTCACATCTGGAGACTGGAGAGACTGGAGCTCGGTTGCATGCGTGCAGTTTAAACCCAGATCCCACTGTGTCTGCCCCCACAGCCAGACTCCAGAGACACAGAGCAGAGTCTTGTTTGTGCACGCTGGGCCCGGACGATGCCCGATCACCTCACCTGAACAGCTCCATAGCCGACTGAAAGGAACTGTGCGGGAACATGGCCCTTCCAGAAGGCCACCAGCCCTTCTTCCCGGAAGATGCGCTGTACAGCTTGCAAGATGCCGTGGTACTTGGCCCCTGGGTTTCTGTAGGAGAGCTGTTCGATCTGAAGCTGGAGGGAAACAGAACAAATATTTTTAATTCCACATCACATTTCAACAAGGTTTGAGTGTCCAGTTCAGGAATTCACAGCCCAGTCAGCCAACCAGTGTCGAGAGCTGACATTCTGCCTTCCCACCGGATCACATCTAGAATGGATGGGGATGTTAACTACATAGGGCTCTAAAAGAATTAAACGACACATGCAACACAGAGGTCATCAGCAGGGATGATGGTGAAATTCAGTGAGATAGCGAAGATCATTCACAAAAACAGAGAACAAGATATGAAAAACACAAGATCCCGTTCAAACAGTTGTGCAAACAGCTGCGGTGGACTCAGGACAGCCCCACTGCCTCGCATAACCGGTCCCCAGCGCCGGTGAGGGCTGAGAGCAGGTTTAGCGCGTGCTGGTTGCACGAGTGACCTGCTCACGCAGGACACGGCTGCTCTGCTCTGCAACGGGCTCGCTCAGCCCGCCCGCGGGGAAGGTACCTGAAAGCGGATCTTGATGACATCCAAGGGACTGATGAGGACCCGAGTGACCAAGCCGGAGGCCGATCCTGCTGCAGCCGCTTCCACCGAGGAGACGCACTTGGCCTCGGGGTCATAGCCCACCATGCCTGCCGGGGGCCCTGCGGCCTGCGCGGGAGGACAGGGGGCCTGAGTTAGCCCTCTCCAACCAACAGGCTCCTTCCCACACCGACGGTCTCCAACCTCACCCCTCATCCCAAAGCTCCTCTCACACCAACGCCTCCCCCCCCCAAAGCTCCCCTCGCCCCAAACCCCTCCTCATCTTAAGTCCCTCAATCCCCCCTTCACCCTCAGCCCCCAGGCCGCGCAGCCCCCTCCTCACATCCACGCCACCTCAAGGCTCAAGGCCCCAGGCGCCGGCCCCGGCCCCGCGCTGGCGCCACCGCCCCCACTCGCCGGCGGCCCCGCGGACGCGCCCCACCCGGGGCCGCAGTGCGCCCGCGCCGCGCGGGGCGCGCCGGGAGATGTAGTTCCGGCTCGGAGCCCTCCGCGCCGTGACCGCAGCTCCCGCTCGCGGGAGCTGCAGAGGGCGATAGGGTCTCCTTCCCCCCGGTCCCTCACCGCTCCCAGAACTCCTGTTCTCCAGCTTCCTCCCCTTCTCTGGACACGCTCCAGGCCCTCAAGGTCCTTCTTGGAGCGAGGAGCCCAAAGCGAACCCTGGATTCGAGGATTTGAATCCAGGGGGACGGCGCCTTCCCGCTGGCCATGCCGTGGCTGATCCAAGGCAGGGTGCTGGTGGCCTTCTTGGACACCTGGGCCACCTCTGGTAGCACAGATATTTTATTCCCTCTGAAGCACAGGGAAAGGAGGAATTTCTGCTCTTTCCTGCAGTAGCCAAGACATGAACAGTACAGCTCTGAGCAACGAGCTCCGTTCCAGCATCACAGAGCTCCCACCACACTACACTGAGTGCGCTGCACAAACGTGTGACAAGAGCCGATCCTGGGGCTATCCAGGCATTCCCAAGCAACCACAAGCTCCTTGGCTGCACCTGTGTGTGAGGAGAATAACATAGAGAGATTGTTACAAACCAGCCCAACGGTACATTAAAACCTGTAACGAAGGAAGTGACGCAACCCCTCTTCCCCTCCCCTTGGTATTCCCAACGCCACGTGTGACCTCGATGCTCAGAGAGTGAGCATCGCAGGTTGGAGCACACAGACAGGTTTCCCTCCCACTGCCATCTGAGATCCTGTAAACGCGGTGGATTGGTTCTATTTTGGCCAGTTAACTGAAATAAGACAGATGCTCAAGTGAAGAATTCAATGTATATTTATTATTCACAGTTAATTACTATCTACCAAATGCTGCAGAGTTAAAGGATTAAGTACATAGGCCTTTTTTATTTAAACACTGATTTTTTTAATATATATACACACACAAGACATATGTCTGCAAGGCTGCATGATATACACCAATTCCAAAATAAGGAAACAATCAAATGGTCCAGGTGTCGAATGCCATAGATTCCTTTTCCAATCACTTTACAAAGAAGGAAGAAAGTGACAGCTAGCAAGGAGAGGGGGAGAAAGGAATTCTCTACAGGACAGCTCTCTCTGTCATCTGCTGGGAAATCAAAGTGTAAGGCAGAGTCCATCTCAGGAGTAAATCGTTTGTAACGCTTAGTACAAAAAAGGCACCCTCCCACCAACGCTCACGCGCTCCAGCGGGGCGGGAAGAGATCTCCACTGCCGTCTGGGATTCGCCAGGGGGTGAAGGGATCCAGCCACATGGCCATCAAAAGGAAAGATAACACAACTGAAGATTGGCACAGAGCACGGCGCGTCTGCTCGCCTTCCCATCCCATCCCGGGTCACAGCGCTCCGGTGGAGGAGCCCTGGCCGGAGCCCCGGGGGAACCGACTGCTCGGCCCCACGGCCCCACAACAGGGGAGCTGGGAACAGCAATGCCAACCCTGCTCCAAGAGTGACATGACTGCAACAGTCCCTGTGCGGGCCCAGAGACAGGCTGACCACATGCATCACGCAGAAACATTCACTAAGAGCAGAAAGTTTGTTCAAGCACTATTTCTTGAGGCTTCTCCGCATTATTAAGTTTCCCATCAAAGGAATGTACATTTTACAGGACATCTCAGGGCTGTTATTTCCCAAACTTCGCCCCCTCCCCCCGAACCCTCCCACCCCAAATATTCGTCCCCATTTGCCCTGGTCACAACTTCCCCCTTTCTCTTCTTTTGAGGCTCCTGGTCGCAACTCCGCACCTCCGAGCAGCCAGAACTGCACTCAAATGCTTTGATTTCACTTTCCCTGGCGCAAGGGAAGTTGAGCACTACAACAAATCTTAAGATTAAAGCTCCACCTCTGTGTGTAGATTTTTCTCACGTTTCCATTCATAAAACTCCTTTATACCCTTCCCTCAAAGTATTTATTTACACATAGGCAGAAAAATCCCTCTGAAAAGCTCTGGACTGTCCTTTTAACTTAAAAAAAAACAAACAAAAAAACCAAAAAGAAAACAATAAAAAAGAAAATAAGGGAAAGGCACTATGGAAAGACTTACAGAACATGCTCAACCGTACACCTTTAAGGAAAACAAAAGAGCTGTCAGCACAGCACTAACAGATTCATTGTACGCTGGAGTTTCTCAAAGCAGCTCTGTGACTCAAAAGAAACAAAACAGAACAAAAAGTCACATAACTCTTCTCCCTTCCCCTGCCTGGAAGCTGCTGAGCTTCAGCACAAAGCGCCAAAGGAGAAGAGACAATATAAATTAGATGACCACCTCATCTTTCCCAGGCAAGAAGAGCTGAATGTTGAAGGCAAAAGCAGAGGCTGATGATTTGTGTTTGTTTTTTAAAGGCAGGACTGTGGATTTGGTTCTTCTCTCGTGTCCCTTCATGTCAAATGAAGACCGTTTGCAGAGAGAGAAAATGCCAGCAGAGTTTCTCCCTTTTCCTTTACTGCATGGCTAGGACTTTATATGGCATTAAAATGTCATGCACTGATGGACAGAGGAGTGGGAAACAAGAAGAGCGAATGAAAGGGGCAACCCAGGAGCAGCTGAGGAAATTGGTAATTCTCATTTTTTTCTCTCTCTCTCTTTTTTTAAGATAAGTTTTGGTGTGTACGTTGAACTCTTCCCCCCCCACCCCCGAAGTTCCGTACTGAGTGAAGGAGGATCACCTCGCAGGGAAGGTGACTCGGGCTTTATGGCCCTGTGACTGCGGGTCACTGGCTGCAGTTAGGCTCTGTATGTGTGTTTACTGCTTCTCTGGCTTCTTTAAATAATCCCTAATGCTCCTCGCTAGTTGTTCCGGTTCACTGGGGTCACATAGTTGCGTGGAAACATGCCCGTCTGTCCGTGGCAGCCGCCCTTCCACCAGTTGGGGTCAGAATTGTCAAGGACTTGAATAAAGTCTCCACGGCGGAAGCCCAGCTCTCCTTCCTCCTGGGGATCAAAGTCAAACAGGGCCTGAACGAACGTGGGTTGCTGAAAGGAGAAAGAAACATACACGGTGAGACTCACGCACAGCTCTTGGGCACCTGCCCCCCTCCGGCAGGAGCTTAACACAAAACATCCCAACTGTTTCACCTCCCAGCTTCTGCACCCAGGTGCTGGCACTGGGAACAAGAGCCCAGAGAGGACTTCAGAAAAAAGCCAAGTTTCTGCAGAAGAGCTGAACAAAGACAGCAGAGGACGCAGGTGCTTTCCTAGTATTTCCCAGTCTTCACCTCCTGCAAGCTGCTCTCTACTGCGACACAACTGGCTTCTCACTTATTCACCCTGCTTCCCCCACTGACAGCACGGATGCTACAGATGCTCCCCACACCGATACACACGGTTCCCCCTCAAACTGGATTTTGGCATTTAACATTTTCCTTAAAACTCAGTACTGAGCCCCGAACCAGGAGTAATCCCAGTGTTATGTGGCAGGAATCTGGTAACCTTCCAGCAGGGCTGTCCAGAAACACTAAGAGGAGTGGAATGGTCAAGCAGCACCAGCAATGTTTTGGCAGAGCTGAGGGGGGACTGGGGAGTGAGGCTCTGTACAAACCTCCAGCTGATTTTCCAGTGTGACTCTGGCTGTGGGATGTAGAGATACAATTCCACAGCCAGGAAAGCTATCAGACAGTTTCTCTCCATCACTACTGATTTACTCTCAGATGCGACTGCGCCCCAGACCGTGGCTGCAGAGTAAATCGCTCTGCGAGGACACTACCCTTACCTGTGGCACCTGCTCAATGTCCCGCAGAAATATCTGCTGGTTCCTGGAGACAGACGTGGATCTGTGATAATCTACCAGCTCGTTCAAAGAATTGAACTTCACCACCCAGAGGAAATACTTGCCAGCTCCATCTCTAAGCACCTTGAAGTGCTGTACGTCATTCCCAAACCTGAGGGGAAGGAGCGGAGAACATAAAGCACATCATTAACTAAGTCCTCTTCTTCTGGGATCATCAGCAGAGTTTGGAACAGAAAGGTCCTTCAGGGCACAGGGAAAACTAAATAACACTGATAATACAGACACCAACTGGCTGCTGCAAAAAAGATGTCTGAAACCCAGTGGTTAATTCTATTTTGCAGAAATCAGAGAGAGAGAATTTATTTGAAGACAGCCCTGCAAGCCTCAGATGTGCTTGTCTGATAATGGGGCTTCAGGTTAACACCAGCTTCTCGAACTGCTCTCAGTTTTCAGAAGTCTGAGGTGTTTGGTCATAGCACTTTCTCCTGGGTTACATGCACCATTTCAGCTCTTTATTTTACATGACGCTGCCTCATAGAAAGAATAAATGAGTGTCCCTGGAAGAACAGGAAAACTATAGGGCTTCCCACCCCTCAGCACTGACAACCACCTGTGTCAAACCACAAGTCCAAACGAGCTGGCTGGATTCCCCCAGGGTGGACATTACTTACTTGACAGAGAGGGAGAAGTCCCCAGGAGCACTCTCACTCTCCCTGATGAGGAAGGCACCATCGTGTCTCTGTTTGCCCAACATCTCTTCAGCCTTCGCCCGGGGAATCTTTCCAAAAAACCACCTGTGGATTGAGGAAAAGGGAACAACAGGGCAAATTAAAAACATAATCCTTTAATGGAAGAGCCAGGCACAGCTATTCCCACCGAGATGAGATGATTCCTAACTATGCTGCAGATCCCTGCACTCCAACACAACTACTGAACCACATGGGTTTTCACAACACTTTGTCCTGGCTACGGAGCAATGCCAAACTGATAAGCAGGTGTTTGCAATAGCCCTGTTTCACCTAGGTTAGCAAAGCAGAGATGTGGCAAGAGTGACACCCACAAATTAAAGGATTTCTTTTCAGAGGTGGAAAGAACCTGCTCAAGATGTAATGAATTATTGATATGGTTTGCACCCTGATGTATCTACAATTTAGCACAGAAACCATCCAGAGTCTGACGTACACAACTGCTTCACAGCCAAGTCCTGCGGGTGGGGTTGGACCACTGCCCTGGAAGCTGGCCATGCCTGGGAAGAGGCAACTGCTCCAGCAGGGAGAACGAGCAGCCTCACTCAGCACTGTCCCTGCTGCCCAGGGGTGGATCTTTCCAACTTGAACCCCAGAGCACTGTTGGTCACAGATGGGCACTCCCTCTCAGAAAGCTCCAGCAGGGCCAGGAGCCAAGTTACACACCGAGTCAGTGAGAGAAGCTCCCCCAAAGTCTCTCAGCTCCATTGCAGAGGAGCACGGAGCCGGGTGATCTACTCCAGGAGAGGTTCCAACAGTACTTGTTTACATACCCTGTTCTCTTGCTTTCTTCTCCCATTGGGACAACCCAGCCACTTCCACACCAGTGGTCACATGAAACACCACACCTGAAACTCCTGACAGCTCACAGAAGGCAAAGCTGTGGGCTGGCACCTGTGTGACACCAAGGGGAACCCACTCCAGGCAACCAGACCGTCAGCGCTGGCCAGCAGCCCCCAGTCACGTACCCAGAGTGATCCAAGTTGAAAGGCAGGGAGAAGGTCACATGGTGTGGGAAAGCAGAACCATCTTCACGAGCAAAAAGCACAGCTTCCAGCTCCGAGAACCAGATGAGACTAGCCAGAGCTCTGACCCAGCCCGCACCACGCAGATATTGACCTCAGAGGGAAGCACTTTGTAACAGGAGCTCCACTCAAAGTTCATTTGCTATGGTGAAGGTTGTGGTACAGCAAGAAGACAGGAGCTGCAGGACCCTCCCTGAAACAGAGCCATTCTAAGGGAGGATGAGGCTCATGCTCCTTCCTAAACCTTTTCACCACTCTGAATCTGTTCCCCAGAGCTTGCTGTTTTACTGTTCAGATGCTGAAGGATCTCAAAGGTTGGAAGAATCAGAGCTTAGTGAAGACAGCAGAAAAACATGAACTGACACAAAGAAAATACACAGGTATGAAATGCTGCTGCTTCCACATGCTGGATTCTTCATATCCAAGAGGAACTACTCAAAGCAGCCCCTCAAATGCAGTTCTCTGGAGCTGCAAATCGCCGCACCACATGCGTATGACGCACACTGCCTTTGGGTCCAGCCTGCTGTGCGAGGAAGGCGCTGGACTACTGACTGCTGGAGGTCCTGTCTGCCCTGAACAATCTGCGATTCTGTCCTCAGGATGTGACACAGACACTAACTCAGCTTCAAACACCCTTAGACTTTTTTCTGGTGAGCTGTGAATACCAGTTTTCGCTCTTATCTGCTACGTTAAGGAAAACGGGCTCATCACAAGCACACAGCCACTCTTTCCCCTGGGGCAGGGGTGATGACAACTCTCTGCTGAAGAGCCTTCTGCTAGTGTGTTCCTGCTATCCCCAAGGTTGGTCGGTCTGCCCCAAAAGCAAAACACCGGAGCAAACACCATAAAGGCTTCCAGAATACTGGGCACGGCCGGCTGTGAATGAATCACAGCAAACGCTGCCACAACACAACTCAATGGCCACCCTTTATCTGTTCACACGTTCTGACAGCTCTGGCAAGGTACACTTTGCAAAATGCTCAGTAAAAAACCTTCCTCTGACAGAGATGATGTGCAAAAGAGAGATCAAGAGAGCCACAGATGTACTTACGGATGTGGTTTCATCTCTATGTAGTTCTTGGGAATGAAGCCATCTTTTCCATTGAGCTCTGCCTTGTACCAGTTCTGATCACATTCTTCATTCAAAACCTGAAGGGAGCAAACAAAAAGTAAGATTAGCACACCTCAGGATGCAGCAAAACTGATGAAGGGGCTGGCTTACTCTTCCCTGTCTACTTCCAAAGATTGCTCTAGTAAGAGGAACCTACAAAAAATGGTGCTGGTCATGCTGTTCCCCTGTCTCATGAGCATTCAGAACCGTGGGGAACAAAAAGCGTGATGAGTAATTTAAAACAGCCAGAGGATCTTAGTGCCAAAATCAGGCTGAACCGGGCATCAGGAACAGGGGCTGCACGTGGGACATTTCTGTGTGAATAAAGCCAGTTTAACACATACGATCTGCAAATGTGGATGAACAAACTTTCTCTTGTTTTCAGAGAGATGTTTTTCTTACCATAACATTATTCTAAAGTGAAATATCAGGAGTCACGAGAGAGGAGCCACGCGAGGAGGTGTGTTCTTACACCCACCTCGATGCTCGCTCTAAAGACTTGGGTGCTTTATTTTCACTCAGTTTCTGTCACTGGCACAGCGCAAGGCACATGCTTGCTACTCCACAGGAAGTGGTCTCTTGGGTAAAGTAGCATTATGGTCAGTAAGCAAAGCCATGCTGTAGTTTGAAATTACCCCTCCTCAAAAGGATTTCATTTAGTTTGGGAAGCGAACATCGCACAGAACCTGCCCCCCTTCAGAATTAAGCACCACAAGAGCACTTTCCTCAGCTCTGTATGAAGGCAGCGCAGATCACACCCTGGTAAGGCTGGGAATGACAAACCCATCCCATCCCCAGAGCGCGGGTAAGGGACATGCGGTTTCCTCTTTGACCAAGAGTAAAAACCCTGTGAATTGCAGCTCCATATGTAGGAGATCCCCACCTATTTGTGCTTCTGGCAGTAGGAATTAGCAATTACCAGAAATGCTAATGTCCAAACCTAACTGATTATAATGAGTTTTATCTTGCTCTGAAGATATGCTAATGAGTTTGGAGGAGCCAAATCAGACAGGGCTGGGGGTGCTCATTAATGCTTGGCCTGGAGCCAATCGCCATTGAGAGTGGGTTGGGCAGAGAAAACGGCATCCTAAGGAAACCAGGGTAACATACACGTCAAAATGGCATCGGAATTCAGGTCATTCTTGTCTTGGTTCACTCATAACGACAATACGGTTAACTTTACCTTCAAACACTCAATGCAAGAAGATAACCCAGACAGTCAGGGTGACCAGCTCCAGAGCACACAACCATAACACATCTTGGGCTTCTCCTTAAATCCACTTTATCAAAATCACCGATCAGAAAAGCAAAATCCCTGCATTTTTCAGGTCAAACTTTAAAGTACCATGTTTGGACACAACTTCTTTAAGGCTGTGAGCACTGGCTCTCTGCATAGATCTGTAAAGCCACGGAAACCCCTGACACCACCAAGGAAGCACTACTGCAAGCAGCCAGAGATCTGTTCTTAAACTACCCCCAACTACCAGGATCAGAAAGCAATCCTTAACGAACACGCATGGATCGCTATATAGTGCAGCAGTGTTATGGGTGCAGGTTTTCCTTCACATCCTGACCCCAGCTCTCATCACTACAGAAACACCTCTTCCATCATAATCACAATGACCACAAAATCCAAACTCCCAAAGCATCATTATCAATTCGCAAATCAAAAGGCGAGTGCCTGGGCACACAGCGCTGGCTTTAGACCATCTCTTTCTTACAGAAACTGAGTGATTTCCATTTGTCTTGAGAGAACCTGGAGATCCAGTTCAAGGTAAAACACCAAACCAAAGCTGAAAGACAACAGGGAAAGCCAGAGGACACAGTCACTCCAGGAGCTGTTCTTCTGTGCCCAAACTGTAAGCGCACTCCCCCGCTCTGCTTACACACGGACAGAGCGGAATGCCGCAGGATTCACAGGAGCTGTTTGTTAAAGAGAGGAAAGGGAATGTTGTTCTTCCCTCACAGCCCAAGGGTTGGTTTATAGCGGCTGAAGACCAGGACCAGCCCCTTTCATACCCAGCTGTGGTGCTCAGGATGTCAGCACGGAAACAGAAGACAAAACATCCTTCCTTAACCTCAGCCCAAGCCATGCTGGGTCTGGGAGCACTGAGGAGCGCAAAGCTTTGGCAGTTTTGGGGTGCTGCGCGTACCAGTTTGCTCAGGCCCTAATGGGGATGGGCACTGGCTTGGACAGGACTTTCCTCATGGAGTTCTGGTTTAAAACGTCACCAGATGAGTGCTGTTTAACAGAGCAGCGTCCCAAAAGAAGCACCCTCCGCAAAGCACACAAACTGAGCACCAGAGCCCAGGGAGCTCTGTGCTACCATCCCTGGTTTTACTGAGGAAAGAAACAGCCTGGAACTCTGAGTGAAAACCTGCTCTGTTTGGTAAAGGGCCACACTGCAAACCCACACCCCAAAATAACCCAAACGCCTCTGTGCACCTCTGCACATATAGAACAAGGTACACACTGCCTTAAGCATCAAAATAACCCCTCCGTTTTGCGAGGAAGAATTCTGAAAGGACTGCTTTCACCTGGCAGTCAGAGCAAGAGCTCCTGGGTTCTATTCCTGCACTGCTCTTAATGCAGAAGTTGCAGATTCCAGGCCCCCTTAATAGAGGTGCTGTTTCTAGCACTCCCTTCAAGTTTAGCAACGTGAACACCAACTGCCAGACCACGCAACAAAGCCGGGGAAGTGGGAAAGCCTGAAGCGGGAAACATTCCCACTGCTGTCAGGATTGGCCACAGCAGCCGCCTTGAGGAAAGCACCATTTAGCTTTGGCTGTAAGATTTGCCAGGTACGCTAAAGGAGAATCAAATGAGATAAATGCTTGTGGGACAAGGCACCGATCTTATCAAGCAAGACTTCACAGGTCAGCAAAAAGAAGACTAACTGGTGATAACGAGACCAGAAAATAGAACTTGAAACACTGCAGGAAGCCCCTCTGCTCTCAGGGCTCTGAGTCTTTTTAGGCTTAGCGCAGCTGCCTCAAACCGACAGCCACCATGAATTAAAGACTCGCCTCATCAGCAAAGCTTCCACAACTCTGTCTACTTGAATTTTATGCAGAAGTTATGGTTCGTTTTTACAAAGACAGCCCTTGGCTCTGACTGGCTGCAATCTGTCCCCTGCTTTGTGGAGAGTGAAGCTCAGGGTAGGAAATAGAGAAGTTTTGCATTTGCTATGGTAAAGGCTCACTGTGCTCATCTGAATGTTCCCCCTCTCTCGCCAGAGCAGATGTGACTCACACCAACACTTTTCCTTCAGCTCTTTGCAGCTCCTTACAGAAGTTCTTAACAGGGCACTGCCACAGCTCCAGCCCTTACCTCACCATCCATTCCCCTTCCTCCTCCCCTGTCCAATGAAAGAGGCATGCTAGCACCAAGCCAGCTCAGGCAATTCTTTATTCTTTGTAATTTCCTACCTCATTTGAAAAACAAATACTGCACTGTTATCTAAAAATATATTAAAACACTGCCAGCAGTTTAGCACTCAGAAGCAAAACAGCCATCACCACCCAGTGTGAACGCACAATGGGACCACTTCTGTTAAGGCAAATTTTTAGGGAGCTCTTGAGAACAGCCGGAAAAATAATCCAAGTTGCAAAAAAAGAAGGGTTGCTCTTAAATAACTAAAGAAGGCTGCTCTGCCATCACGAGCCTCAGTCAAACACACAACCCCAGGGCCACAGTGAGGACCACAGGCTGACAGAAGCCTTCGCCAGCTCCCATGTAAAGCTGCTCTCCCTCAGCGCAGCCAGCACAGCTACTTCAGATCGAATTAAAAACAACCTTAGCTGGCAGCAGAGCACAGGGATCTGGAACCAGAGGAGGAGCTCTCGTGGTCCCTGCGCTATAGAACAAGGCCTGGTTAAAAGTCACACACTCAAGGTGCTCCAGACAGCAGCTTCAGGGATGTCCCCACATCGTGTCAACTCCTCACAGCAAACGCAGCCTAAGGACACATTGCATCCCACAAAAAGCGCCAACTCAGAGGGCCTAAAAAATGGCAGAACAAGCACTGAAGAGGAATTCACTCCCTTCAGGCCCAGCACCGTTTGATGTACTAACACATCATTTCCCCTTCCTTTCCAGTCTGCTCCCCTGTGCTCAAACATCTCGTAACGATGGGAACTGACAAACCCTATATTCAGAGATGGTCAGTGGAGCAGCCAGTGACACTCAAATGCTTTAAAGAAAGTTCCTTGCGGTACCGAAGCTTGAAACCACCAGAGTAGTACAATGAACTCTCAAACACCCTCTGAAAGTGTGAACAGAAGCTACACGAAAACACAAATCTCTTACAGACAGAGAATCACATTGGCAGTTTATCCCCACCGCCAGCAGCTGCCACTTGGCTTTCCTTTCGTGCATTGACCCACAGACCCAGTGACACAGAGTTCATAACCAGCACCTGGAGCTGTGCTGAAGGGACAGAGCCTCCTCCGCAGGCTGCAGACAATGATCTCTTGTGGTCTTCTAAGTCAACACCTCTGCTTCAGCATCTGCTCTCAGTAACATTTTCAGCCCAGGGCAGAGTCCCCTGCACCACAGACTGGGACATTAACCCTTCACAGTCAGCTCCAGTTGACTCCCCAGTACCAGCAGCAAAGCTGCGCTGTGGATATGGACAAGGTAGGGAATCCTGTGCTCCAGTTCAGTTCCTTCTTCATTCAGAACACACAGCTACATGTTTTCCAGCACCTCACACTAACTTCTATAAATATAAACATTTAACCCTGTTTGCAGAACATACCTCAGCTCCCTTTAAACTAAATTGTTTTGGTAACTGTTGAGGAAAGGGTTAAACCCAGGGCATTTTCAGATCTGAGCCTAAGTGTAATGAGATCAGAATAATAAGATTACCACAATCTGCCTCATGCATACAGCCAGGATCAGCCCTAATCTCTTTATTCTGAGACAGATGGAAAAGCATGAAATCAGAGATAACAGGGGCCAATTCCCCAGAACAGGCAGCTTTTCAAGGTTTGCTGTAGCTATAAGTCAATATTTTGCTAGATTCGTACTTATTTAACCAATTCTGATATAACACATTGGGAAGGAGAATCAGTCATCTCCAAACCCAGACCACATAAACAATGATGAAAAGCAATACATCAGTGTAATTTCAATACACTGCAGAATATTAAAGACTGACTTGGAGACTTATTGACAGTGACTCCAGCCATTTAACTGGAAACACAGTGAATAAAGTGCCAATGAGCTGACAAACACAGCTCTCCAACCTGCACACGACTGGAGATTGCTTCTGCATTTTCACTCTAAGGTGGATGAACATTGCTAAGACAACAGTTTGCACCCGCACCCAGGTCACACAAAGCAGTGGCAGGCAGGGACAGTTTGAATCTCAGTTTGAGACAGCCTTGAAAGAGACACAGTACGGAGTGACCCCTGAACTCATCTGTTCTGCAGGATATGAACACTGGCAGGAGGGTGAGCGGAGGCGCGGAACAGCCTCGGATCTACAAGACAGCCGAGGGATGGTGGTGGCCACTACCCAGCTACCCCAGCAGAAGCCAGCCAAAAATCCGCAATAGGAAACTTGGAGAAAGCAAAAAGTGTGCTCTATTTTAGCACTAAATAGGATCAGGAAGATGCCTTGAGATCAATTAACAGCGGTAAGAGAAACAGCAGTAAGCACAAAATCATCCAAGGAATTAAAACCAGGCTGGTAGCTATAAGGTAAATGGAAACCACTTTTCAAGCAGCTGACAGAGCCTGACTGCTTCCAGAAAAAAAATGCCCTACCCTGTAGGTCAGCGAACACCTCAGGCTCTCTAAATCAAGGCTGCAACACAAGACCTTGGAGGCTGGTGTGAAGCTTTGCAGAATCATAAAGCCAGTTATGCAAAGACCTAAGGAAGGAGGAAAAAGCACCACCAGATCAAGCTTCTTCCTGAGCAGGTTTGTCCGTCCCTTCACACCGACTCCTCCATAACTCACCTCAGCACCTCACACGCGTCCGCTCTGAGCCAGTAACTTTCCAGGATGCCTCAAGTCAGCCAACAAACCGCCTGCTCACTCCCACAGCCCTCAGGTTTTGTAACACCTTACAGATACAGCCACAATTAATGATTTGGACGGTACCCACACAGAGATCTCCATTGCCCTAACCCTGTGTGTGCACACACAACCTGCTGCCTCACCCTGTCTGCGCAGTTAAGATGTTACAGGTTAACTCTCCCTTGCAGGAAGCAAGGCACACCTGCGAAGAGCACTTATAACCCTTTTCCTTTTCAGCTGGTTCACTGATGAGAGCTGGAAGAGCAGAGCCGATCCCATCCACATTGACAGACCAGCAGCACCAACAGTGTGACTGCAGCCTCCAGGCAGGGATGGGGTTTGCTCTCTATCGGAATCTTAATTCAACTTCTCGTAAAAAATCCCCAGCACTAACCAGTGCTCCCACTCTGACTTCAACTGGAAAAGGGCAAGGCCCAAGAACCGCAAAGCAAGTCGAATTTGCACTCTACCTCAGAAAGAGCCCAGATCCACAGTTGTGGAGGTTACTGAAAGTGAACTTCTGAGTTACCTCTGCAGGGGAGGGGGAACAAGGGAAAATGTGGAGCACAAAACAAAAAGGGCAGCATCCACATGTCAAAGTGATGCTTTAAAAAATCCCCTTGTCTCACAAAGTTCCCTTTTACTCCAGGGCTGATCAAACACCAACAGTTCATGCCTAATTATCTCCATAAAAGGAAAATAAAACACGTAAATGGGATCTACTCGCACCAAGCGAGAGCAGGAGAACTTTCTGTATTGAAGAGTCTGAGCCCACAAAGGTCAGTGCAGCTCACAAGGGACTGGGAAAAACACCCACCCAAAGTTACTCGAAGAAAAATGAATACAGGTATCAGGGTTCATTTAAAAAGCTGTACTGCCTACAATGTCTCAGAGGAACAGAGAAATACAAAACTGATAAACAAGTATCGATACATGCTTTGTATTTTTTTCAGTGGAACATAGTGCTGGAAACCCCAGCAATCTCCGCAAGAGCTCTATTGCTGCTTCCTTGGCTGATGGGCAAGAAGAAAATCCAAGAGTGTCCTTACATGAATAATGCAGAAACACAGATATCAGATGCCAAGAGCACTAACTTGCTCCAGAATCCTGAAGTCAAGACAGCTGAGGCACCAAATTCTTTATGGAAAAGATCAGAGATAACTGAAACCACCTCCTAATTAGTGCCTTGAATTAGAAGAGCTGTTCCAGGTCAAGAACAAATTAAAACAAGAATAGAGCTCATTACGGCTCCCCAGCAATAACCTGAAGGGATATCCCAGTGCAGAGCACGGGCACCCCAGGGTACGTTATGTGACCACAGACTGATGTGAAGCTCCCAAATACCGATAGCAGCACAAACTCTCCATTGTGAGGGTCAGGGGAAGGCGCTGAACTCCCCCTTATGGGGGGATTCCAATCAGGAGATCAATGCCCTGTCCACCAATGATCCCCTCAGGGCCTTGTGCAGGGGTCACTCACTCCTGCACAACCAAATGGGGATTTTAATTTTAGACCATGTGTCTGTGTGGATGCATTCAACATCTTCCCCAGAAGTGGGGTTCTGGGAAGAGCTCACTATGTGGCAGCCATCTCAGTGATGTCCTCGCAAACCAGGACTGGGCCTTATCTGAAGGGATAAACGCTATCTTCCACCCTGACAGATGTTGGCTGGTCCCAGCGGCTTTGCCGCAGCGACGTTCCTCGGATGCAGCCGTAACACCTCCCAGCAGCCTGGCCAACCCCCCCAATCCTGTTGACTCTCGTGCTGCTGTTTGGAAGCTGGGCGTTTCTGGACAGGCTCTAAAAAGCAAAAAGCACCCTTCACCTCAGACCTCTGTGTCACCAGTAGCAAGAGAGAACAAAACTAGAACTCCATACAGCAGGCAGATGAGTTTCTTATTGGGAAAAACGAGGATCGCTGCGAGGCTGAGACTTGGGTTTTCCTAGGTTTGATATGGTTTGCTAAATTTAGACAAAAACAACCCCACTTAGGTTTCCATCTCCTTGTCTCCACAAATGCTCTCACTACAACCCCAGAGCCCCCTCAGCAGCTCCATACAAGATCAGCACGGAATCCAGAGGGTCCATGCCCGCAGCAGAGGGAGGGGCTACGCTCTTCAAAGGCTTCACGAGGGATCTGAGATGGCAACAGATGGATGTAACAGCACTGATAACTGATGAGCTGCACACAAAACTTCTAATGCTAAAAGACCAAGTGACAAATGTCAGATTAAACACCATACGCAGATAATGTGCATGAGGCAAACACAACCAAAACCCCCAAGAACCACAGCTACGCAAAGCTGCAGGTCTTACCTGGATCATCACTCCTCAGCGCCCTGGCACAAATGGCAGAACAGCCCATTCACTCACCTTCTGCCAAACTACAGCTTTGTTAGAGGCAGGGGAGAGGCAGCAGTGCAAAATGTATTTTAAGAAACAAGGACAGAAGCAAAGGCAAGGAGGAAGCAGAAGCAACTTCTGCTTCCTCTACTTGCAGCAGTCAGAACAAGCCTGAACAGCCAAGCCTATGCTTTATCACTTCCAGGGCTGAGGATTCACCCTGACAAAGTGTTCTTCAAGCGCATGCAAAGTGCTACAGAAACAGAAGGTTGAGTTGTGGAATATGTGCACAGCAGGTTTTCCTGATACCGCCCCACCAAGGCGCGCTTGTCAAGCTGATGTTAAGCCCACCAAAATTCCAGTGCTGTCTGAAGGCAAGCCTGGGAAAACCAACATTTTAAATGCAAAGTTTTATCTGTAAAAGTTTTAATTGTGCTTGTATCCATTAGAGCTTCCGCTTTCTCCTCCTCATTTTCCTCCTTGCACTTGTTTCTTCCCTTTTGCAGCTCCAGGACACACTCGGAGCCGTTGTTTGCCTTTCCCCTGATCCCCGGAAAAAAAATTTTGAGAGTTCTCCTTGATTAGTTGTGCCCAGGTTGTTGTAATGATTAGAGCAGAAGATCTGACCCACACAGGAGCTCCAGAAAAATCTCTTAAGGAAGAGTGGTGGACTTTCCAGAGGAACTGGTGGAAGGCGCATGCATCCGCAGCTTAAAATCATCCCTGGCACTCTGCAATATATTACCTCAACCTGGGATCTCAGCACAGCTCTCTCCCCACAAGAGCATCCTCTGCTGCTGACAGCAGAAAGCAAAGCCAGATGAAACAGTTACAACATCACTGTTTATGTCGAAGAAGCGCAGATAACAGAATACTCAACGTTTGACTGTGCACACAAGGATTTCTGAAGGAAACGCCTCCTCAATCTCTGTGGGAATTGCACAGTTCAAAATGTTGTGCCAGTTCCTCACAAACCAGAGGGCTGACTCGCTGAGACCACAACTCTTCTGCACCATCAGAGCTGTTGTGATAAGCAGAACCTGCCGGCTCACACACAACTCATGGAGAATTCCTCCCAAGAGAAACAGCTTTGCATAACAACAGCACCTTTTCCCCTCTGCATGTAAACCTGTGGGCTCTAGTGCAAGCTCAAGCAAGCGGGAGGTTGGCTCCATGCAGAAAGCATGAATTCCAGAGACAAATCATTTAAATAAGAGGTTTTAGAGACTAGCAGTGTAAATACAGCTCAGCTGAATGGAAAGCAGTCACTCTCTGCTCTCCGCGGGAGGAGCGGCTGCAGCAGAGCCAATGTGTGGCTCAGGGCAGAGCACGCACGTTGACACGGGCAAAGCAGCTGAGTTCAGCAGGTACGGACGGAATAAAGCTCCTCTCTTAGTATTCTCTTTCTATGTTTTATTTATAAAGGTCAGTGCCGTTTGAACATCACAATTAGAAATTAATTACTCTGCAGAGGCTGACAATTGACGCCCCAGACAAAAATAGCTGCCCTGGCTGCTGCCTCATTCCAGTCACCATCCTGACCCGCCCTCCCGGGATTAAACACAACTGATGCCATGAATCCTCAATACCAGGACTGCCTGTTTTCACAGCCCCAAACAATCGCAGACACGGTGATCCAAGAACAGGCACAAAAACTCAAGTGAGCAATCATTCCTTCACTGAGAAAAAAAGCATTACAGGCTCTTCAAGACATTTAAGACATTTTAAAATGGGCTTTTATTTATTATCTACAGAAAACCATTATTCTGTCAGTAAAGAGAAAAATACAGGTGGAGGGAAACTACGAACACACCCATTTAAAACGCAAATGTTGGGTGCCTCTAGTAACTAATCAGGAAGCATAGTAGAGCAGCATCTGGGCTCCAGGAATATAATAAATAGCCTAAAAATATTTGTCACGAGCAGTTTTAGGGAGTGTCAGTTCACTTTCTGCTCTGCTAGAGCTCAGCTGTGCAGCCCCAAGTGTTTAGCACATGTCACCGTGAAAACCTCATTCTGCAGTTTGCTAAACCCATTCTCACTCGACCTGTCGGATGGTGACACCCACCGTGTGTGTGACATGGGCACGAGCGTGGGCTCCACTGCAGACAGGCTGCTTCACAGCCACTCCTCTGCCCCATGTGAACACCGACTGCTACACGGCGTCACACGAGAACTGCAGAGCTGCAGGACATGAGCAGGGCTTTGGGCACCGGCCTTGAGCACAGCTGACGGATCGGGATCGACAGCGCTGCTGCTCCATCTACAGATTAGGATACTTGGGGGAAAAGAACAGCTTCACACAGTATTCCCCACACTGCGGATAACAGCAATAACAACAATAATATCATAGAGATAGTGTTCTCCTACCTTATTTTCTCTCCCCAGGCCCAAAGCACCTAAAGCCCCACGCTTTTATTTCCTCATGTATGTTTTGGTCCCCGGTGTCCGTTCCACCTGGGAGAAAACATTAACTGCCACAGCAGAGCCAGCAAAGGGAATGGAAGAGCAAGAACAGCTGTGGATGAGCCTGTGCATGCAGAACACACAGAATTCACCTCCTCATCTGCATTCTGCATTTAACAGAACTGTCAGAGAAAGCTGGGAATGCAGGCATTCCTGCTCCCCAGCAAAAACACCGCGGCCCAACAGCCAGCGCAGGTGAGGCCACATATAGGGGTGAGGAGGCAGAGCAGGCAGATCATGCTCCCCTGTTTATCATACTCCTCCCTCTACCCAAAACCATTTCACTGTGTCCACACACAGAAAAATGGTTTTCATGCAGGAACTGAAAATGCCGTCTCAGCACCAACTGTCTGCAAACACTCAATCCTCTTAAAGGCTGACCAAGAACAATCTGGTGGCAAACAACCAAGGGAACCGAACCTGTGGCGACTGTCGAGTGCACAATCAGAGCAGGAAAAAACCTTGGCTTTGCTGAATGCAATCATCAAGGGACCAAAATTCCATCAGAGAATTCTTTCTTTCAGCATGGAGGGAAGCTGGTCTGTGTGTCACACAGAAGTGAAACCCCAGCACTAGAGATGGTGGCCCCTGTTTACAATACTGTCTGAATACTTTCACTCAAAAATAATCTGTAAGTGTTCCTGAATTAATTGTGCTGACGGCTACTGGGAACGGGAACTTCAGCTCTTCAGAAGATCCCTTTCCAGCTATGCCCAACCCTGTAACAGGAGGAGGAGAAAGAGGAAGTGGAGCAGTGGTCGATAGTTCTTTTAAAAAGCACAAGTCTAACATTCAAGATGTTCATTAATATTTATTGCTTCTGTGTTAGTGTGTTAGCCATGCAGAAATGGTTATCGGAGCACCGTGGTATTAACTGCACTCTTCAGAGCCAGTGTAGGAGGAATAAAGGAAAGAAATGATGAGGTGAGAAAGAATGGTGATTTTTCTTCTCTCCTCCCCCCCAACTTCTGACAAACCACCAGTGAGGATCAGCACACTTCAGGTCTGGAGAGCTGCCAGTTAGCACGAAGGTCATCAAACCCAGAGCATGCCAGAAATGCAGCAGTTTGGGGGACATAAAACCTGGATAACGAAAACAGACAGAGACCAAAGTTCACTGCTCCCAACTTCAATAAAATGAAAGGGGAAAAGACTGAAAAAGCATCACGACAACCACCGACTATTCAAAGTGAAAACCAGCAAATCAACATTTCAAATAGGAAACCCTCAGTTTCCCTTTTTTCCCTTATTTAAATAAGCTGACAGGCTACCTTCACCACCCCACAGCAGGATGCCAGGTACCAAGAGGTTTTTGTGAAGCAGCCACCAGCACAGCAATCTCGAGAGCTGCAGCTCTGAATCACAATCAGGAGACACAGAAGGAAGCAACAACCTTCCCTTTCTCTGGAAAAGGCTCGGCAAGGAGTGGTTAGCATATTTAAAATGCTTAAAGCAAGCTGTCAGCTTGCACCTCCTGCCTGCTAATACCACCCGCTGCTACAGAACCACCAGAGAAAAGGGCTGGGGACCCAGCGTATAGCCAGGGCTACAAAAAACAGAGAGGGAGCTTTTGCCAGGTAGTGCCCACGAAGGAAAAGCCAAGCAGTTTTCCTCCTTGCTCAGCTGCTTTACAATCGCAAGGCAAAGGTCAGATATCCTCACTCACTCTTGGAAAGCAGCCACAAGATTACTAACCACCAGCTCAATGGCTACAGCTCAGACGCTTCCATCACGTCCTGAACATGTGGCCACACAGCAGGAACGGCCCCAGAACATCACAGGCACAGTACCCACTGGAATCAGAGGGGCCAGGCCGGGCCCTCTGCCTTCTCTCCCCATAAAGAGAAAGAGGAGCTTCTAAGGAGTGGGAATCAAAGTGCCAAGGCGCAACATTTCACTGAGAAACAGTTTAGTGCTACCACCATATACACCATCCAAACAACCCGACATTCCCCAGGGGTGTCAGGACAGGTGTCTATTCGCTAGCTCTAAGGGAACCTCCACTAAATGCCAAGCTCCACGCATACCGCAGAAGGCAGAGCTAGAGGGGAACATGCAGGTGAGTCCCACATGGCACACGTTTACTTCTCTTCCCAGTTCACCAGAGGGCAGTACGATTGAGTGATCAATAACAACAATCACATGACCCACACAAATGGGATACCCTGAGATTTCCCAGCCAGGAGCTGAGTGCTAACAAACCAGAGCTGGCATGTCTGGCAGAAATTAACTTCCACAACCTGAAACACACCTGAAGTGAACCAGACTTTCAAAATAACTAGGCGCCACAGACATTTGTCAGTTTAAGTGAACTGTAACAGTTCTAATCACTTTGGGCTTCTCTGTCTGAAACTACAGACAGTGAACGTTGCCACGCTGCACAGAACCCACCCCAGCTCTGTGCCAAAGGACTCCCGAAACTCTTGGCATTTCCACTAACTCTAGCAATAATCTCGAGCAATTTACCACCTTTCCATGACTCAGTTCACTCATCTATGAAGAAGATTTGTAAGTCTTTTCAAAACATGACCAGTAAGGAACCACAGTTTGCAGCCCTGTCCATCAGTGCTTTGAGGATGTGTTCAGCTGAGGTGTTGTGCAGAGCAGGAAAATCCCTCTTCGCATTCTAGGAAAACACAATGATCACTGCAGTGTAGCAGCACACACAGCACCACATTTCTATCACTGTGACAAAATTCCTCTCTGTGGTATGAATTCAAATGGGCAGGACTCAGGAACACATCACAATCAGCCACTGTGCATAGCTGAAACAGTTTTAGCACAGACTAAACTTTCAAAATCCTAAAAACGGTTATTTTCTCTCAATTCTTTAAGAAGAAAATATTTTTAAATGATCATAAATTATACAAGACATTTTTCCTGTTCTTCAGCAAACTTCTGTACCAAGCTAGGAAAATAATTAAGAATATCCTTTAAAATAAACTATATTCCATTATACTTAGTTTTTCCTTCCTGATCAGCATTTTCTACAAGCTGACCTCATCTGTGCTCTACGTGCAACACTCCACAAAAGCTGAGGGCAGCTGGTTGTAACCCAAACCAGAAGAACCCAGTTCAGGTTAAGAACAATAAATGAAAGGTTATCACAGGAGACTTGTAAAGTTCTGACAGTCTGGAATGTTTAAAAACAGCAAAAGGAAACATTCTGGTTGTGAACATAAACACTGGAATTGAGGTTTACAGGTCCAACAGGCATGTTTAGGTCAATTATAGCCCAGGGATACCTAGGATAAATACAGATTCAATTTTTTTCAAAGTTAACCATCTCAAAGCAGGATGCATTTCTGCTACCTTTGTGACAAAGCCACAGTTATGTTATTGAAGCATCTTAAGTTGACACACAGAAGCTGTTTTTTCTCAACTTTTAAATCAGCAGTTAAATATCCAGCCCTTCCTTGGCAAAGATTTGGAGTGGATGAGTAAACCCAGCGAGGGCTGCAGGACTTCATTTCTATGTAGAGTTACAGTCTTACAGCTGCAAGACAGGCACCTCTCAAAACAGTTTTGACTCAAAGCATTTTAGAAAGAAGCAGCTTAAAATATTAAATACATCACACTCAGAGGTAAAGCCCATCCCAAATGCTCATGGAGAAAAAGAGCAGGGATGCTCTTGCGCTGCTGCTGATTTGCAGTTGTGTTTAAAACTAAGATGTCAAATATTCTAATCCCAGGAGAAATGGGAGACTCTGGAATGCCTGCAGAATACAAAACAGAAGCAGCCTCTCCTGATCCTGGAGGCTGGAATGCGGCTGAGGAGACCTCAGGGTCTCCAGTTACAGGGAGATGGTGCCAGCAGGGGAGGTGAAAGGGGGGGTCTGGCGGGCAGGAAGGCCCCGGGAGGGCAGCAGCCCCTCCGCCGCTTACCTTGAGGATGTCGCCGCGCTTGAAGCTCAGCTCGTCGTCCGCCGTGGCTTTGAAGTCGTACTTGGCGATGGCTTCCATGCTGGGCTGCGGGCAGGACGCACTCCTGCGGCGCGGCTGGCTCCGAGGCCCGGCCCCGCGCCTCACATGCAGCAGCGCGGGGTCGATTCGCCCTGGGGAAGGAGGAAGAGGCGCGCCATGAGGGGAAGTGGCGAGCGCCGGGGCCGCGCCCTGAGCCGCCCCGCTCCCCCCGCCCCGCGCGGCGCCGCTTCCGCCGGTGGCCCGGCTCGCGAGCGACGCCAGAGTGACAGCCCCCGCGGCCAATCGCGACCTCGAAAGTCCGG